>CM050430.1:25313417-25320917 GCA_027564155.1 Gymnocypris eckloni scoliostomus | reverse complement strand
CATCATTCAGCTCTCGAGTCAATGGAAGTGCAGGCCAGTTCTAAAAGAGCTCCACAAATCCCCCGTCCCGAGAACCAGCACCATTTCTGTCGAAACAGGGTAGCAGGCTATGCATGTTTTACCTCTCTTGCTCTTTCCATCCCCACGTTCAGCTCTTTGATGTGGGGATACAGGCTCAAGTTTCCCCGGGAGGAGGTGAGGAGCGGAAAAGGAGTGGGGGTCTTTGGTGGTCCAGTTTCAATCTGGCTTCTGATTGGTTTAAGATTGACCACACATGGCCAATGATGCTGTTGTCTTTACCTGGCCTAATGCTCACTTGCTGACAGATATGTGATCGCTATTTAGTTTGTTTCTTTGTTTGTTGTGTCTCCATTCTACTCCAGACGTCTCCTTGTGTGTTCATTACCCTTTCTCGACTCTCTCCCCTCTCCTTCCCCATCTAAAATTCATACATTCCCACATTCTTTCAAGACAGCCCTAATTAGGAACTGTCATCTTTGCCGATTTTAATTATTAATTAAAAACAGGAAGGAGAGAGTGAAAAAAGCACATTTCAAATCAGGCCATGGAGGAACACACACACACACACACACGTACGTACATGTCTGAAGGCTGTGGTCTCAGCGATGCTGATTAAAAACTTATTAAAACATTATAAATGATTAATGTGGATCCAGTTCTGAGTGGCAGTTATTGGTTTTAACACAGGTAATGCAGTCTAATGACACGGGCACATGTGGACCCTTCGTCCATGTCATTATTCCTGCATGTCAACAACCACACAGAGAAAGAGCGAGAGAGAGGACTGGCTGTTACATCAGAGCGTTTTCAAGTCATCCATCAGCTCGCCGTAGCTCAATCAGAGACGCTGAGGTGCTGTTACGTGCCCCCAGACAGGCAGCGGGTGAGCGGCGCTAATAGATTTCCATAATGGACATGAGCAGAGGATGTGCGGGTCACTTTGCAGAAGCTTCGCTTCAGTTTAGAGCCTGGAAGTGAGTATGTCACCAATATAACACCAACAAATGCCAAGCTGGGAAGGACATCAAAGAAAAGAATCAGAAATGATATCTCTTTAATATCTCATTTATATCCATTCCACTAAATTGCAGGGAGATTGAATGGAGAACAAATTGTTTATGCTTAATCTCATACGTCTCCTCTGCAATTTAAAATATCAAAAATGTCTCAGACTGTGCTCATATAAAATAAATTAACAGCCTAGAGGAAAGTTGTATTGCTCATTAGTTGCTCTCGTGAACTCAGGAGTTTAAGCAAGAACCAACTTTGTTTTTAGCTTAAACTTTAGGAGACTGGCAAATCTGAGAACACTGTTGAGATTTCATCTTAAATTCTATACTTAGACTCTGTGCTTATATTTACTAAATTACCAACCTAGAGCACAGTTTTACTCAAGTCTCAACTTTGTTTCTGCTAAAACTCTTAGGAGAAATAATAAAAAGACAAAATGTTTGGCAACTACATATACTCTACATACCGTGGGGCCTTTTTCTAAACTTTACATATACATTTCTCAATCAGGCTCATACTACACTCACATGCACTAAATGATCAACCTTGAGACAAGATGTATTGCCCACTGGTCGATCTTTCATTAGTCACTTTCACTGAAGTATCAACCGTTTCTGATGTAAACTTCTCAGGAGAAATAAAAATAGATGTCTGGCAATTCTGAGCACAGTTCTGGATCTCTTCTTAAACTCTACATATGTAAAACTACTGGGGTCTGTTTCTAAGGAGATTGATGCAAAAATATTTATTTGATCTCTAGTTAATCTCATTAATGTCCAATAATATCATGAGCAATAAAAGAGCTTTTGAACAATAAAATCCTCAAAAGAGAAGAGCAAATAGAGTGGTTGTTACAAGCAACGTACATCATTTTATTCCTAATGCATAATATATGTTTCCAAAGTGAATACGAGTGTGAAGTAGTTACCACGCATGAAAAAAAGACAACGACAGACAGGGAAGCATGCATAGAGAGAGCGAGTAAAGGTGCATTAGTGCTACCCGGTGCACCGTACGGCAAGAGCGAGGGGTCAGTCATTAAGAGACAGAAGGGCAAACGCAAGAGCTAAAACAACAGAGCGAGTGAAATGAAATGACAAATGAAGAGAAGCCGGATTAGGTGCCGTGCTGTCCAGAAATGACGTGAGTGCCATATTTGTGAAACAATAATGCGGCTGGCAGCACGGATCCTTGTTCCTGATTCATCTATGGCCGTATGGCGTAGCTTTGTCAGTCTGCGCGTGGTATAAATTATTCAGTCTGAGAGATGGCAATTACAGAACCCTGCACAACCAAAATGAATATTTTATAAGGACTAAAACTGCACCGGAATGAATCATACGCACACACGTACACACACACACACACACACACACACACACACACACACACACACACACACACACACACACACACACGTACACACACACACACACACACACACACACACACACACACACTGGGAGGGTGTTTGTACATGGCAGGACCAGAGGCCTTTGGTGCTTTCATATTGTTGACTGAAATCCAGAGAATTCTAATAAGCAAATATATTAGAGGTTTACATTGTCACCGTTTTGCTGGCCGTGCCTGTGGACAGATCCCAGAAAAAAGGGATTCCGACTCGGAAACTCGGAAATCCTCAATCTGAAAGGGAATGCCATTTCTTTCAATTTAAAATACATGACGATTAAAGCAGCATTTAAAATGTAAATGGAACATCATTCACAACCTATTTTCCTTCTGTAATCTGATATTTAAGATCGAATGGGATATTCAAAGAGAAATCGATTTCGTCAGAGACTTGATTTCATCAATCAGGAACTGATTAGATTGTTAACATTTTGATGGAAGATTATGAACACAACTATTTTTACATTTTAAATACCATGCACTAATGAATCGTGCAAAATAGCAGTGGGAATGTGCATTAGGAAAGCAAATATAGTCAATTTCATGCTGATGTATTTTAATATCTGCACTGTTTTAAAAAACATTGTTTATTAATGCAGAGAAACACTGTCTTGTTTTGACCCCTGTGAATGTGCTCTTCGTCTCTTGCCAACAAGAAAGAGAGCAAGTGAGCGAGAAAGATGGAAGAGAGGTAAAAAAGAGAGAGAAACACATTGAAAGGCTAATGGAGGCGGATTATACTGCCAGCCTAGCCGAAGCATCGTCTGATAAAGGTTTTGTCTGTTGAGTTTCCTGCAAAAGTCCAGCTTTATAATGCTGAAACAAAAAATAACATTGTTCTTTAGGCTTGCAGGAGCAAAGCAACCTGCTTGAATGGGTATTGTGTGAACAGAGGCAGTGATACCTAAAGCCTTTGTACAGCAGAGGCAGGTCAGGCCTATGACATCAGCGCGACACAAGCAGGCCTCTGTGCGGCCCGCTCCAGCAGGAGCTCAGCATGGTGGGAAAATACGTCAGGAGAAAGCTTTTTTATCTGAGCACTCTCTCTCACACACACACACACACACATTCATGGCGATGGGACACACACACAGAGGCCAACACATATGGGGTCTTTTTAAAATCACATCCAAAATAACAGTTTAATGCTCAGAGGATACTATTTATTTTATAGTCCAGGAAATGTAACTGTGAACTCTTGAAGTATAATCATTGACTTTCCTGAAGTTGCACGAGAAAGGAATAATGTAACAAGAAATGTTTGAGTTCATACTGAAGTCTTTTGAGTGCAGTTTAAGACATTACATATCTCATCTGAAACACTGCTTTTCTGTAGATAAAAAAATCATATTAATTTCCTTTCAATTATCTAATTACTGTCTAGTAGAAACGGTTAATATATTGAAGATATTTTTTTTCCTAGGTGACAAAAATGCATGTTTTATTGCTCAGAAGTTATATCTTTTTTATATCTCATAAAACTTAGATGAAAAATAAACATGAAGTTTAAAAATTTCATGTGAAAAAATATATATATACATTTTAAGAACTCCATGAAGTATCAACTTTGTCTAATCTAAAATGCCATAAGAAATAATAATGGTGGAAGAAATATTTTTGAACACATATTTGGAGCACAAACCTGAGCACAGTTTGATATATTGCGGAGATCTCTTCTGAAACTCTGATGTTTTTCTGTGGGATAAAAATCTTCAGTATTTTCTGTCTATGAGAAACAACTGATATACTAAAAAAATGATTTTTCTCTCCAAGGTGACCCAAATGCAGCTTTATTGCTCATAAGTTTACATTTACATTTATGCATTTAGCAGACGCTTTATCCAAAGCGACTTACAGTGCATTCAGGTTATACATTTTTTGTCAGTATGTGTGTTCCCTGGGAATTGAACCCACAACCTTTTGCGCTGCTAACGCAATGCTCTACCACTGAAACACAGGAGCCATAAGTTGCTCTTTCATTGCTCACAGAACTTATAGGAGTTCTCATTTATGGATCATTTTAGCATCAACTTTGTCTCAGATGTGTCTCCTAAAGAAATTTTGGCAAACCTTAACATAGTTTGAGGCGAACCATTTGCTCTCTGTTTAACCTCACTGATGTCTAGAAGTAATCAAGTCATTAAAGATATATATTTTTTTCCTATCTGACCCACCACCTTCAAATAAAATGCTCATTTAAGTAGCACCAGATGAACTACGAGTTCTGTGAGGAAGCGGTGAGATGACAGAATCCGACTCGTATGCTTTAAAAGCGAACGGGCGGGAGAGGGAATGACAAAGTGCTCGCAGCACAGCGGGATAAATGGTCTGAAGTGGAGTGAGATACAGACAGGGAAGGAAGCGGAGAAGGAGACATGCATTCCAAAGCTGCTGTCCCTCTGATGGCTGTTACCCGTATAACTGACACCACTTCTTTTGCCTGTCTGCGCGGGACACATGGGCTTTCAAACAGGGTTATAGGCAAATAATAAGGATGCTCTTGCTCACAGGACTGACATGCAAGCATCCTTTACTAAAAGAAAAAAAAAACAAGACTGGTGGGGGGACGCTTCTCTCCATGGAGAAAACAGCAAGTTGTCAGGTTGATTTTGTAGAGCAGTAGTTGAGTCAAGAGCCGACAGCGTTGGCCTCTGTCTTTCTGTCGCAGGTACACAAATGTGTCAGCATACATGGAGATGCGCCTCCTTCAGGGGCCGCCACACGCACGCTGGAGTTTGGGGGCGATGAGCTGGAGGGTTATTAAAGGATCCCATAGCTCTTTCAGCTGTATTAGAATGACAAGCCAGAGGGAGAGGTGGTTTCCAAACCGCCGCGTGCCACTAGGGGGCTTTCGGCTCAACAGGAGAGGAAGCACAAACAGGTCGTTTTTGAATGATAAAAGGAAATTTGATTCCAAACTGGGCATACAATGGTACAAATGTGTCAAGCAGTTTATATAACATTTAAGTCTACTGTCTTGCCACATAGCCGTCACAATAGCTTGAATGTAACTCAAGAGGATTTACTTTTAATGCCAGATTTAAAATTACTAGTTTGTACTAAATAATTTTGGGATTTTGATTGCATGCATTAAACTGCAAATACATAGAGCAAATTATTAAATTAAGTACTTTTAACTGTATGCTATATATAATGCATGCTAAAATTATATATATAGTTTTTGGGGGCATTCTGCTCTGATCAAAATGCTCTGATAATGGGTGGTGCAACAACGGTTATTATAAACGCCCCACGTACATGTTGAGGTCAAAGGGCACGGTTGATTTAAACCTTGCCTTTCTCTTCTCATTTTAAGATCTATTTGCAGACATTACACCCTGCTAGCCTGATTATCTGAAGTCAATCAGAAACCCGAATCACACAGAACGTCTCCCTCACATCTATCAGAGGAGCCGGCGAAGAAGAAAAAAAGCTAAATCTAGTTACCTATGTACAATAGCAGCGCTCGGGCCTGGGAAGGCCGGGGCCTCCCTGGAGGAAACGGCCCCATTAATTGCTGCTGTAAGTGTGGATCCAGCACAGGGTGGGATTCAATACAGAGCCGTTTATCCTGGAACCCGCTGTCACGGCGCCGGGTCACGATCCCAAACCGTCTCATCGAAATCACCAAGGAGAAGCGATAATGAAAATTTCTTCATGTATAAAATCCTTAATCAAAATGCTGTCGGTGTCATCTACCGGCAGCACTCGTGACTTAAATTAATATACAACAGAACCTTTGGCAAAATTAACATGCCCTCATTTGACATGCGATTCCCAACCTCAGCCTAGATGAAGGGATGAAGGGAAGAAAGAGAAACAAACAGAAAAAAACTAACAAGCTCGCAATTGGGCCTCGCAATTGAATATGTTTTCACTTATTAACTTTAAAACAACAAGAAAAAAAATCTAATTATTGGGCGATTTTTTGCTGTTTATGGTGTGGATTTGTTGATGTAATGCTTCCTCTATCTGTCCCAGGCGGATATTAGCGAACTCGCCCTCCGAGAAACAACAGTTTCAGCAAAACACTACGGAGTAATGCAGATATTCACACTTTTAATGACCTCAGGGAACACATCTAGTGTATGGCGGCGTGCTACAAACCAAAGCACAGACTCGTAGACTATCTAGCTCCCCTCTGCTGCTGACACGGCTGCATCGCACAAATAAAACCCGCGTTTGATAAACAAGAGCTCTGCTATGAAATGCAATAATGCTACAAGGGACACGCCGCTGTAGTGACGCCTGGGGACCGCCGTAGTCTCTCCTCAACTTTTCATTTAACAATTGGACCGTTCCAGCTAGCGCGTCTATCCGAATGCACTCGCGTGTACTTAGCACACCTCGGCTTGGGCGGTTATCTAGAAATGTGTTCAAATTGGCCACTTTCTTTGTAGAATGTCACGGCGATCATTGATTTCACAAACGTCGGCCCCAACAGACCGAACATCAGCTTTTCTCGTGTGTGCAGGAGAACTCTCAATTTACCTCGAGACAGGTCTCAGACTATGATGCTGGGTCCCATCTGCATGCTTGCAGATTAAACATTCAATTTGTTCCCCGATAGGCCACGAGTCCTGCCACTTACCATACAAATGAAAAAAAAAAGAAGAAACACGTCAGATTTGCGTCTCCGCCTCCGTCCCCCAGTAGCCTTCTATGGCTGTAATATTTACTTCAGGGGAATTGCGACACGTGGCGTATTTATCTTCATGAAAAATGAGCATCTGAAATTGAAATCACCTTTTGAATGAGGCGCGGATACAGCCCGCCGCTAATATGCTTCATGAACTATAAAATTTAGTCACACAGTACGGCTGTATTACTGCCGAGGGTTTAGCGCACACTCGCGCACACACATCAGGCACATTTTCCCCGTGTTAAGCTGCTGCGAGCTCCGGCAGTTGATTCAGTGTGATAGTCATTACGCTTACATGACGGTACAAGTCAGCCCTGTCAGATTTATGCCCCTCTCCTCCGTTTCTACTTTAATCTCACCCTCAATAAGCTATTTGCACTTGCTGCCTCACGCAGGCAAATTGAAATAGGGTGCAA